>JARJPP010000255.1:0-42098 GCA_030782485.1 Beauveria brongniartii
TTATATATAAATTTAATAAAAAAGGTAATTAATTAGCTTATATAATATATATATCTTCTTATATACCTCTTAAATTATATATATTATATTATTATATAAGAAATTAACTTTAGTAATAGCTTTACTTTTTAATCTTTTTATTTAAATAAAAGATAAAAAGAAAAAAGGTTCTTTAGTCCCCCCCTTAGTACTTATAGCTATCTAGTATATATATCTAATAACCTTTACTAAATACTATTTCTTAGATATTATAATATAACTAGGCCTAGTAAAGAATATATAGTTATATTATAAATTAAGTACCTTAGAAGTTTCCTTTAAAGGATAAATTAGATAATAATAGATTTTAATAAGCTATTATACCTAGGTCTAAACTTATAAGTTAAGCTAAGTATATAATATAATAGAGTAAGAAAAATATATATTCTTCTTACTTTATTATATAGCCTTTTTTTTTAAAGATATTCTTAGGTTTGCGCGCACTGTGAGCCTACTTGGTGTTTATCTCGATCCTGTGCCTTCACCAGATGTCGTTCCAGCCATGTTCTATCACTGGTGCAAAGGCTCAAAGCTGGGTAGGCAATTAAGAGAGCCTAGCCTTACTGACAAAGAAGCATGTCAGAAATTGCCCATTAGGATGAAGCGTTTGCTTTCGTGGCAGCCGTTTGTCACGGAGAAGGGGATATATCGGACTTGCTCGGGAGCAATGCATGGCAGGCGACGAATATGGGTGGTAGCTGGCTGCAGCGTTCCAGTTGTTCTCTCACCGACCGATGAGACCACAGGTGGTACAATGGAAGTAAGGGGGGAATCTTTTCTTGATGGCTTCATGTTTGGTGAGATATTCGCGGGCTCTACCGGAGCCGCCCCGAAACCTGAGATAGTGACACTCATATAGCTTGCATGCCGCGACCGCAATTTTCTGATCTCTGGTCGAGCTTTCCAAATCTGGGCTGATTCTCCTGAGCGGAGTCTGTGGTGGCACGCCAATTACTGCAACGGGTTAAGAGATGTTGCTTGACGATGTCGTCGTTAGCAAGAGTGTTACTCAACATGATCTCAGCAGATATTACCCGGGTGGAGGAGGCATCACGTCGGGACCGTCTTGGCGAACCGATGAAGAGTGCTCAAAGCTTGGCCATGACTTTGGATGCCGAGCACCAAACCACTGGCTTCCTCAAACTGGCCTTTGACGGCTCGCACTGGTTCCTTGACGCTGCGCACAACGAGCTCAGTCTTCCAGTTGCCGTATTTTGGTTCAACGTGCGGTTGCAGGCTCTGCAGAGCGAGCGCGCAAGCAGTTCTCATCGGCGGGTTCTAATTTTCGGGCACTCGTCGGACCGCAGCACAGAGCGTCTCGTGGACGTGCTATTGGAGTCTGCTTTGCAGCACGACTTGGCGTTTGACCAAAATCATTCTATCGTCATATAGTCGCTATGGTATGTGTACAACGGACTGTTTCAGAACCATGTTTTAAACAAAGACGGGCATTTCCACTCCGGAACCGGTCGGCAAAGAGCAGCTCGAAATTTGGCAGACGAAAAGTTTACGAGCACCGATCCGACACGCCATTGCGGCCGACGTAGCCATCAACATGGTCAAAGGTCTGCAAACAGGTTCTCCAGAAACCCATTTCCAGATTCTGATTACAGGGTCCGCACATCTCGTCGGTCAATCTCTCGGCGCATTGGGTGACGGGGGGCTCGTCATGACCCTCAAGTAAATTTACATCACATCTCATTACAAACCCATTTACTACAGACGTCCAGCCGCGTCTTCGGGCCGGGGCTGCGGCTGCGGCATCCTCCCCACGTCGCGCCACGCCTGACAATGCGGCGGCCGCCAGCGGTGCCGGGCCAGCCACGCGTGGACGTCCCTGTGCTTCATCGACAGCAGGTAGAGGGCGCGAAAGTCGGCGTCGTCGCCGTTTTGCCACCGCAGCATGGCCTGTCTGCCCGGCGTCGGGGCCATGTTGTACAGATTGAGCGGGTGGCGGTACTGAATCTTGTCGCCGACGGCGGCGTGCGCCATCTGCCGCGCCGAGGCAGCATCCTCGATGCCGATGGCGGGCGCGAGGAAGCGAGGGAGGATGGCTGCCTGGCTGAGCGGATACAGGCCACCAAAGCTCCAGCCGACGAGGCTGTCTTTGACGTTAGCGAAACGAGCAAGATGAAGAGGTGCGGACTGGCATTTATACCATTCGATATTGTGATCTCTGTCGACGATGATGTTCTCGGGCACAAGGTTATTGTGAGCGATGGCATAAGTCTTTTCGTCTTGGGCTGGGCCGAGAACACATTCGAGCTGCGCCAGTTGGCTCCAATAGTCTTCTTGAGTAGGTATGCTGCCGATGCCGGGCGGTCCTCGAGGCGCAATCATCATCTTGTCATGTATAAGTCGCGAGTAAAAGTGTCTAGCCGTCTCATTACCTACCATTGCTGGTTAGCCATCTCCCAGTCAATGATCCGGGTATCCCTCGGCTACGCGAATACTCACAGCTTTCTAGCGAATCCTCAATGAGCTCCAGCTGTATTTGGAAAAGCTGGTTCAGCACCCGCATGCGCATATCCATCGGCGGGTAGTGGGTTGTCCACGTCAACGGCTCGCCCTCGGTCCACGTCACCACCAGGAACGGCATCCGGATCGGGTTCTTGAACGATAGATCAAACGCGATGCACTTGGGCGCGTACTTGAAGTGGATGCTTTCCAGCTTCTTCAGCGCGTAGAGCTCGCGCCGCACCACGTTTTGCACATTGTCGGGGTGCGTGGCTATCGGCCACTGTTGCTGGACCTTGACGGCGATCCTAGACCCGTCGTCTCTGCGGAACCTAAAGAGGGCAAACCGGTAGCTCTGCGTTTGAGACTCGTAGACGAGCTGATCGCCGAGCTGCAGCTCCGCCAAGGTCAGCTCCAGATTCCGAAGACTGACGTGGTGCGGTGGTGTTTGCGGCGGCGCAGACCGTGCCGGGCCTGCAGAGTTGGTATAGTAGTTCATGACGATATCGCGATAATCTGTATGTATAGTGGTGCCAGTGTCTATGCAGAATGGCGCAATCTCTCCGATCGTGCAGACGGAGCAAGAATGCGCAGTCACGGTCGAGGAGTGGGAAACAAGCGGACGTTTATTAAATGCTGCAAGGCCGTAGTCCACACACAAACTTGTGCGATGCCTCGTCAGATACCTCTACCATACAGCAATATCGTTACATGAAAAAAACCGACCCGTCAGTGACACGCCTTGCCATACTTTCTCAGTCGGTGGTAGTTGTACGGCAGCGGCGCTAGGAACCCTGCACCCATGGACACGAGCGCCGAAAGCCAAAACGCGGGCGAGTTAAACGCCACCGCGCCGCCCGTCAGAGAGTAATCGACGACATTTTCAGCCAGTTCCATTGTGACCATGGAGATGAGGCTCATGCCCGCCGCCGTCTTTGCGGCCGCCGGCCAGGACAGGCCGTCGCGGCCGAGCCGGAGCAGCACGGTCTCAAGAACCATCGAGGTAGATATGCCAGCCGCCACTATAAGAATCCCATCGTTAGTAAAGGTGTCGGGCAAAGTCCTGTTCCTGATTGAAGAGACGGAGATGCGTACTGGAGATGCCCATGATGGCGGGCATGCCCAGCTCCGGGCAGTGAGTCTGGAGCAGCCACATGGCGCTAAAATCACCTGTCGTGCACCCAACGAGGCAGCGGAGCGTGTTGAGCGACGCTCTGTGCCATGTCGCCCGGGACGACCAGAAGCCTATCGAATGTGCGGGCTGCGCGCCGCCCTGCGGCACCGTGTTCTTCTTTGACGCACAGCATTTGTCTAGGCGCGACGTGGAGTGGGCGATGGGCCGGGACAGCAGCGGAGAGCATGCTCCAGCTCTCCATGCACGTGCGTGAACGGCGAGAGCTCGGCCCGCTGATCTCGATGTCGTGTAACAGTTCATGGCGGGCGGCAGCGACGGGGAAAGGGGGGGGAGGGGGCGGGGTGCAGCAGGCTGTTGGTGATCAAGTACGCCAATGCAGGTATCCGCAGAGGATAGTATACTGTGACTCTGTTTGCCGGGGTTGGTGCTCGTCAAGGTGGGCGATTGGAATTGGTTGTTGTGCGCTGATGTTGATGAAGGAATGAGGCAAGACCTTATTAATGAGCCCACCCGCGTTAAACCTGAGGCTGTCACAACCGCACAAATGGCGCAGAAGTGCAGCACGTTTGGGGATGCAGATACTTTGGGGTGATTTCGGCTTAAATTGGCATTTTACCAAGTCAACTCGCTGTTCTATCTCTTTTCTTCAATATCATTTTCTACCTCTGAGTGATATTGATGATCACCAAGATTGACAGCCTCTCTACCATGGTACTCACAGGGAGCCGCTTTATTTACTGTGTTTGTGCGCCCAACCGTGGTGAGCGAGAGGGAAGTTTCTTTCGCACGTAAAATCCTGATTGTCGTGGTTCATATTCTTGCTACGATACATCGTGTCAGTGTCACCCGCTTTTTGTCCTTTCTTTCACGCAAGTACAATCTATGTCCACGTTCAATCCCGGCAGAGAAGACGGCGAAGGATGGTCAGAAGAGCTTCCAGACTGGGCCAGTGACAGAACAAACGCAATGCACCTTGTAGAAACGTTTAGATTAAATATAGGCAATGGCCTTGTGTGGCTAATGTCAACTTGAGCTTCGTGTTAATAAATGTTGAGCCGACAAAGGAAACGTTCCAGCTTCGTTCAATTCCACCTCTTTCCCGCTCCATCTTCACCAAGCGTTTCGGTCCCAGTTAGGGTCTGTTTACAAGGTTAGCATCGACTCCCGGCTGAGTCCCTCTCCCTCTCGACTACTCATCGAGTGTCCGTTCATCACGTACCCTGTACGAAAGCAGCGAGTACCTTACTGCCCGTCTGCAACAGCGGATGTCCCACCACAATTTTGAGAAATTTTTCCAGGCCCGCGCGTCGCCCCTCAATCACGTCGTCGCTGAAGCGGTTCGTAAAGACCTTGCCGGGCAAGGGCGGAATGGTCACGCGAGCGCTCTCGCGCTCAAGAATGTCGCGAAAGTACTCAAAGTCGGAGTAGCGGCGTCGGACCGAGCTCTGGCGCAGCTTAAAGGCGGGAATGTTGGTGCGGCACTGGATCTCGTAGTCGGTGTACATGGAGCGTCCCATGCCATGCGTTCGCGGATTGCGGACCTGTTCTCGTCCGTTTTGGGGTCAGCCAAAGAGCTTATTCTTCCTGTCTCGGTCATCTGCAAGGTACAGGGTGCCCATCTCACCTCAATCTCGAGAAAGTTCTCTGGGGGCCCATAGATCTCGTCAAAACTCTGCTGACGGTGATCGGGCATGGCTTGCATGATTGGCCGGTGCAGATCGGGGCTCTTGGGGGGCGGCGAGGTCCCGGCAGGAGGGGAGGAAGCAGCGGGCTGGTTTGCGCCGGCGCCCGAGCCGGATATCTGATGGCCCGACAGTTTGGCGGTTTTGAAAATGAAACTGAAACCCAACGTCTGGGCAACGGCAAGCGCCCCAAGTTGTGGCACGCGCTCGTGGATGGCCTGGCGCAACGGTAGCTGGTACGATTTGTCTCCTTGTTGGTCGTTGCGGTCTCGCTCTTCTGTGGACTGTCCACTGCCGATGAGATCGGGCGACGTCAAGAGCGCTGCGGATGCTGGTTGTAGGAAGAAAGAAAAATATGCGCCGCTTTGGTTTGATTGGATCCGAAGCTGTACAGATGATGCGGAGAGGAGCGTCATTCGGCGTCTGCTGAAGGTGGGGTGGGTGTCTAGACTTTGCCTTGCAACTTCCAGCGTGAGATCCCCACCCAGCCAATCATGCGTCCCAGCCTAGGTTAGTAGGTAGACCTGTTTTCTGACAGTCTCTACGTTGCGACGTTGATTAAGAAGCGGATAAGATACCTGCAGAATACAACTCTGTTGCCCTGGTATTAGTTGGATTCTCTCAGCTGTTTGCTATCTTTACACTGCTCAGCCGCTGAGCAAAGCCCTCTTTCTCCTCGCTTGCCCTCCTAATATATTGTAGAAACGTGAATTTTCGCCGCCTTCAGTATGCCCTGAGAATGAGAAAAAATAGCAAAAACGCCAAACTGCCAAAGAACGAATTAGGTCAAGCCCCCGTGTGATAAAATGTCGAATATCCCAAACTTGGACCTGATAGGCCGCTCCATACTTTGAGCTATTTCTTGTCTGCAAACTTTTGGTGAATAGCGCGGATTTGCTCCTCGACATTCATGCCTTGCAAATGGCTCATGTGTGCCTGGCTCTGACCCTCGGGGTTGCCATCGAAGCTGTTGATGGCGGCCTTTTTCCTTCGAGCAAGTTCGTCTTCGGACACGGCCTGACCGGTGACGGGATCAAAGACGTCGCTGCGCTGGCTGGCGAGTCGCTTCAGGTTATTGGCCACGTCGACCTGTGACATGTTCGACGGGGCATGACGGGCGTCGGCCTTCGATTTTTGTTCCTTCCATCGAGGATCCAAGAGTTCAACTGGAAACATGTTAGTGCGTGTTGTAATAGCTTGTGGCGGCCGAGACTTACTTCTCATGTGCTCCTCCATTTCATTAATAGGAATTTGTTGCTTGCAATTCGGGCACATTGCAGTTTGTACCTTCTTAGCCTTTTGGGCCCCGGGTACGTAATTTTCTCGAATCTTCATCGGAGGCGCACCGCCACGGGCCACGTTCTGAGCTTGCTGCATACGAGCCTGGGCCTCGGCGCGTTCCTGTATTCTACGCTCATCGTCGAGCTCTTGCGCCGTCTTTTGCGGTGGTTGAGGTATCTGGGGCGGGTAGTGTGCTTGATTGTGGTGTTGAGCATATCCAGGGTAGGCTGGAAGCGGATAGGCTGGCGCTGATGCGGGCGCTGATGCGGGCGCTGATGCAGAGCAACCGTTTTGCTCCAGCTCTTCTCCGGGCATGGCTTCCTCAATGCGCAAGTTGGCACTGATGGAGGCCTTGTTTCTGTCCTCCAGCGAGGCGTATTGTAGCTCGGAGAGGTTCGTGGGTGGCGGCAAATTGGCTGTCTCGTCGCCGTCGGTAAAACTGATGGTCTCGACAACGACAAAATCGCCCCAGTCGATGCGCGCAAACTCTTCCTTGGCTTCTTGTTCCTGCTCTTCCTTCTGCGCCTTTTCCTGCTCCTGGAATTTGATGTATTCGCCTCGTTGCCTTGCGCGTGTGAGCACGTAGAATTTGTCGGCAATGTTCTTCTCGAGCTCGGCCATTTGCTCTTCCTGAAGCTTCCCGCCCTCGCCGCCTAGGCCGCCCGCTCGTAATAAGTTCGTATATTGGTTGATGATGTGTTGGAAAAAGTTGTGAAACGTGTGGTTAGGGATGAGAAACTGGAACTGCGGGTTGCCACCCTCGCGCTGGGCGAGTTGCGTCATGAACTGACGTCCATTCTTGGCTACGAAGAGAGCCGTAAGGCGGATGATGTCCAGATCTTTCTGATTAATTCTGGGCATACGCGCCGAAAATTGAAAATCGGGTGGCTTAGGAGGGCCTTGGGGCTTCTCGGGCTCCTTTGCGGCCTCCCCCGCGCGACCGGCAGCAACGTCCGTTCCTCGTCCAGCGCGCACCTCGGCCAGGCGCCATTGGTAGTATCCGTGGTAGGCATCTTCAGGGTTAAGGAAGCTAAACTTGGAATTGGTTTGCTCTTTGTCGCGGATGCGGTCTTCGAAGACGGCACCGTTACGCGCGACGTAGCCGGCAGTCTTTTCGAGAATGTTGCGAATTTCGCGAGGCGGCAGAACAACGCCGGCGGGGGGTTTGATATCGTCAACGGTGGCAGCTGAGTCGCCGTTGGTCCCGTTGGCAGCCATGGTGAGGACGGGAACGCCCTGAAATTGGCGATACGAGATTGGGTGGCTGGTCTCAGAATGGCTGATGGCTGCGTCTTGGAAATTTCGCGATGCGCGAGCTCGATGCAGGAGGCTCCAGGAAAAATCGGTGGTAGGTTAACCCGGGGAAGCTTAGTCAGGATTTTCCTCGAGTTCGCGTTTGGGCACGCAGAGGCAAGACAAGTCTACAGACTAATACGGGTATTCGGGACACTATTAACAGTGGGTCGCTGGCATAATAGAACTAATAGGTACTGATCGCCTTGCTAGGTCCGATATTCATGGACATGGGAAACAGTTCGTCCAAGATGTGTCGGTTTGGCGGAGTTGATGATGTTACAGTGCAGCTCGAAATAAGGCTCTCACAGAGTCGATAGTTACTGCCTACGAATAACCCATTCCTCGGGAGTGGACAATTAGCACGTCCCTGTGCCAATTTATGGCCCAAAGCGCAACCAGCTCGTATCCACGGGGCGAGGCGAGACGCCCCTGATGTGCGGCTGATGTGGCCTTCATCCGGTGTTGCGGGATGAAGTGTCGCCGACTGTCACATCAGCGACAGAACAAAGTGACATGTAAAGATCCAGCACATGACTCTGTGCAGTTTGACGCGTATAAGGCTCGGTTGACATGACTATACATTTTCCAGGGCGGACAATCACAAGGGAGCTACATGGCATGGGAAGGGCACGGGCAAATTCCTGTCTAAAGCGGCACTGACAGCACCCGCTTTGGTGTGCTGAGCTGCCCCGCCTCGCGTCCATAGGGAGCCCTTATATGGAACCTGAAGCCGGAGTTGTAGGGGCGTCTTCAGCGCTGCTCAGTCCAGGTCCTGACGACAATAGCCGCTGGCATTGCTGAAGTATTGCCCCATCAGGCTGCGCTAGCTAAAGCTGTTCTCTCTAAAGCAGCGCGCCTCCAGCAAGGGGCATCAAGGCAAACCTTCGCCCCATCAGGCCAACGTAGCTTTAGCCTTTCCGTGATGCGCGCGCTGTATCGCCAACGCCTCTTTTCCTCCTCCCCTCCCCCTTTCTTACGCCGACTTCATTCTCCACCCTTCCCGGCTTTCTGCTTTCTTGCGGACTCGTCGTGTTTCTTTTCCGTCTACCATCTTCTCTTCTTTATGGGGTTTTGTTTATCAGCAGTGCCTCTTTTAATTTGGTCCTGTTTGGCGCTGCCCGTATAGGTTTACATTCACCACACTCGTTCAGTTTCCCTACCGATTTACTCTTTCTTCTCTTCGACTCAGCCTGACGGTACCGCCTCGAATACGATCGAAATATTCAGTTACCTCGATTGACTCGCGTCTCTGCAGATTCAATACGCTACAATGGCCAGACCAAGCTCGGCTCGGGGCAAAAGCCCCCTGCCACCAAAATCCCAGGCTGTGGCCAAAAAAGACACCACTTCGTACAAGTCGGATGGTGTAGAGGATAATGATATCTTCTTGCTCCCGGGCACTGACTACCTCGTGCTTCTTGCTCTGACCATTGTCGGCGCTGCGGTGCGCATTTTCAGAATCTCGCAGCCTACCAGCGTTGTCTTTGACGAAGTCCAGTAAGCCTACGGCTCCCCTCGTCAATTGACTGACTACTCCTCGACCGAAACTGACTGCGCTTTTTTCCAGCTTTGGTGGTTTCGCTTCCAAGTACATCAAGGGAAAGTTTTTTATGGATGTTCACCCTCCTCTTGCTAAGATGCTCATTGCCTTGACTGGCTGGCTCGCTGGCTTCAACGGCGACTTTGACTTCAAGGACATTGGCAAGGACTATCTAGAACCGGGCGTTCCCTACGTTGCCATGCGCCTTTACCCCGCTCTTTGCGGCATCTTCCTCATTCCCTGCATCTTTCTAACTCTTAAAGCCGTCGGTTGCCGTACTTTTACTGCCGCAATGGGTGCTGGCCTAATTATTTTTGGTGTGTATCACCAAGCCTCACGCGCCAGTGCAAGCACAATCGCTAACATTTGCTACTCAGAAAATGGTCTTCTTACCCAGGCTCGCCTTATACTCCTCGATGCTCCTCTTGTCGCCGCTACCGCCTTCACCGTCCTTGCCTTCAACTGCTTCACCAACCAGCATGAGCTCGGTCCTGCCAAGGCTTTCAGTTTTACCTGGTGGTTTTGGCTGGTCATGACAGGCCTCGGACTGGGCATCACTGGCAGCATCAAGTGGGTTGGTCTTTTCACCATCGCTTGGGTTGGTGCTTTGACTCTCATCCAGCTCTGGGTCCTCCTTGGCGATAACAAGAATGTCTCTCTTCCCACCTGGGGCAAGCATTTCTCTGCCCGTGTTTTCGGCCTCATTGTCATTCCCGCTGTCTTCTACATGGCCATGTTTGCTATCCACTTCCTCTGCCTCGTTAACCCCGGTGACGGCGACGGCTTCATGAGCTCTGAATTCCAGGCTACCCTCAACCACAAGGGTATGAACGATGTTGCCGCCGACGTCCTGCTGGGCAGCCGCGTTTCTATTCGTCATGTCAACACCCAGGGCGGCTACCTGCACTCCCACCCTCTCATGTATCCTACCGGCTCCAAGCAGCAACAGATCACCCTGTACCCCCATAAGGACGACAACAACATCTGGCTGCTCGAGAACCAGACCCAGCCTCTTGGAATCGATGGTGAGCCCATCAATGGAACCCACGCCTGGGACAACCTCCCTGAACCTCAGTACATCAAAGACGGCACCGTCCTTCGCCTCTTTCATATTCCTACCTTCCGCCGTCTTCACTCCCACGATGTTCGTCCTCCCGTCTCTGAACATGACTGGCAAAATGAGGTTTCTGCTTATGGTTATGAAGGCTTCGAGGGTGATGCGAACGATTACTTCAAAGTTGAGATTATCAAGAAGCAGTCCGACGGTGCCATTGCCAAAGAGCGTCTCCGTACCATCGAGACCAAGTTCCGTCTCGTTCATCTCATGACTGGCTGTGTGCTCTTCTCCCACAAGGTCAAGCTCCCTGACTGGGCCTCCGAGCAGCAGGAGGTGACCTGCGCCAAGGGTGGCAGTCTCCCCAACAGTTTGTGGTACATTGAGCACAACGAGCACCCCAAGCTTGGCGAGGATGCCGAAAAGGTTAACTATCGCAAGCCCGGTTTCTTTGGCAAGTTCATTGAGCTTCACAAAGTCATGTGGAAGACCAACGCTGGCCTCACCGACTCTCATGCCTGGGACTCCCGCCCCGAATCTTGGCCTATTCTTCGCCGCGGCATCAACTTCTGGGGCCGCAATCACACCCAAATTTACCTTTTGGGTAACCCCATCATCTGGTGGTCCGTCACTCTGACCGTTGCCATCTGGGTTGCCTTCAAGGGTATTGCCATTCTCCGCTGGCAGCGCAGCTGCAATGACTACTCCAACCCTACAATCAAGCGGTTTGACTACGAACTGGGCAGCTCTATTCTCGGCTGGGCTCTGCACTACTTCCCCTTCTTCCTGATGAAGCGTCAGCTCTTCCTCCACCACTACTTTCCGGCCCTCTACTTTGGTGTCATTGCTCTTAGCCAGTTGTTTGACTTCGCTACCGCTCGCTTCGGCGGGCTGGGCAAGAACACGCCCGTCATCAACCGCGCTGCCACGTCTCTGTTCCTGGTTCTCGCCATTGCCGCCTTTGCTCTGTACAGCCCTCTGGCTTACGGTAACGAGTGGACCAAGGGCGAGTGCAACACCCTCAAGCTCTTCTCCAACTGGGACTTTGACTGCAACACCTTTTACGACAAGTACGAGGACTACGCTGAGGCTCGTAGTGCAATCTTGAACGCCACTGCTGTCACTGCCCCCGCTGTCGAACCTTCAGTCATCACCAAGGAAGAGAAGATTGAGTTCCGTGACCAGGATGGAAACCTCTTGAGCGAGGAGCAGGTCGCCGAGCTCAGCGGCAAGGTTGACTTTGAGACCAAGTATGAGACAAAAACGCGCGTCGTCGATGACAATGGCGTAGAGCTCCCTGCTCCCGAGGAAGGCTGGGAGGGCAAGCTCGGCGGCGCCGGTGTTGCCCCTCCGCACCCTGATGTCGATGGTGTGGAGGAGAAGACTGCCGCTGGCAAGGACGCGGGCGCGGCCAAGGAGTTTGCCGCCAGCCGCGATGGCGAGAAGGAGGCCGAGGGCTCCAAGGCCAAACCTGCCAGCGAGGGCAAGGAGGCTACTCGCAAGGACGAGTTGTAATTCTTGAAACTCAAAAAACTACCAGAGAGCCCATGACGCCTTTGGCATGATGAACCTTGAAAGACGTCGATTTTTTCTCAAATGTAATAGTGGGAAAATTCAAAAAAGCTATAATTGTACGCGGTCTCTTTATTGTTAACACGTCGTTTCTTGCCGTATGAACTGCGGGTTGTGTTCAGATACGGCGGAATGTTTACTGTAATACAATCCACACGAGGTTGATGATGAATGTCTTATTGACTTTCTGTAGCGATGGATATGACGTGCAACATGTTGGCAGACACACAGATGCATACAGATCTGCATCGAATCAAGGCGGTTCAAGTCGTGACTTTAACACTCATTGCAGGCTCGAACACACAACAGAGTAAGTATAGTAAAAGACAATAAGATGATGAATAAAATGATAGTGAATGCAATGCAATTTTATACGTTCCGTGCCAGCATCTTTTACCCCCAATTCTCCCGCTGCTGAACCTGATAATTAAAATACTTATCCCCAAGTTCCCAAAACAGAGCCAGACAAACAAGTAACGCCGAAAATGCAAAAATCGTCCTCATGTTGAAACCCTTGCTCTGCCATCCCATAAATGCGCCACGCAAGAAGAAAAAAAAGGAAAAGAGACTGATAAACAGCACATGGATAGATCGACATGGGGAAGTCTCGCGCGTTCCATCAACGTGGCCATGTGTCCTCCTGGGTGTACGTATAATACACAATATACATTACAAACGATGTCTGAAAGAAAATATTGAAACCGTCGTCGCTGAGTAGGCAATCGCCTAGTCCGCTAAAGACGAATCGTAGCCATCAAATTGCCCTCTTAATTTTCGGCGATGACGGGCTGCTCAGCCACTGCTTCTACATCAGCGTCTTTGCGTAGCTCGGGCGATTCGCTGTATATGTCGGCAGGTGTCGGTGTATCCGTCTGCTCCGGCGGGGTGCGAGGCTCTCGAGCGGGTGACTTGTGGTCAAATACGGGTATGCTCTCAGTAATACCCTTCTCCGCCTGGCCATTGACCGGCGAGATGGCGGGCACTGCTAATGTGGTGGAGAGGACCTTGTCGACGGAAGCCTGGCCCTCTTCATCATTCGGCGAGTCTGCTTGCGAGGCTGGAATGACGCCACCGCCTATGCGGGACCAAAACATTTGCTCGCGCAACCGCACGCTTTCTTCCCAAGCCGTCTTTTCGTGGTCTTCGTTGTCGGCGCGCCAGTGACCATCCTTGACCATGCGTAGGAAGCCCAGGAAGCCGCAAGTCGAGCGTACACGGACGAGGCAGTAATTGCAGAGAGGATATCGCTGCGCGGAAGGCGATTCGCTAGTGCGGAAGCGGTGGTTGCGCAAATATTGCTCCTCTTTGCGAGCTTCGCCGCACAGGGCGCATGGGAAGAGCTGCGGCCGGGCTGCGGGTGCATAAGTAACATTGGTGGGAACTGGCTCAACGACGAGACTGCCGTCCGTAACAGCAGTCAAGACGCTACGCCGGGCCAGCCATGACAGACCAGGAGCAGAGTCGAGTCGCAGCGTAGGCTCAATATCTTCGACAACGACGCGCTTGTAAAATTTCGCTTCCTTGAGCGCTGGAATTGGAAGTTGCTGATTCGGCGTTCCTTGAGTCGAGGAAGCGGGAGTGTTGGGTGATGAAGGGCCACTACCTGCAGAAGTCGGATGGGGAAGCGACGAGGTGGAAGCGTTGGAAATGTGGCCGCTCGAGGTAGAGCCAGCCAGTCCGAGACCAAGCGCGGCGAGACCACCCATGGAACCGGAAGAGATTCGACTACTAGCTCGCTTGTGGGATTGATGCGCCAAATTAATGAAATCATCAAAGGCGCCGAGATCATGGCGCAGGACTGGAAGAATAAGGTGTTGAAAGCTTGTAGGGGGCGCGGGGGCGAAGAAATCGGGTAGCAGGGAGGCCGTGGCGGAATCGGGAGGCGGCAGGCGGTCGCTGGCAATGGTGTCTAGTCTGGAGAGACCCGGCGAAGAGGGAGCAGTGGTGTTTGTATGCTGATCGTCATGGGAGGACATTGTTTCCATGACGCGCTTGAGCTCGGCCAATTGGGTCTGCTGATTTTCTAGCAAAACTTCGGATTCTTGGAGCTGGGCTTTTAGCAAGTCATTTTTGCGCTGAATAGCGTCTTCTCGATCCTTGGATTCCTCCTTGGCAAGGATGACCATTTTGTTGGCCTCTTCAAAGAGGGCCGTGGTCAAGGTCTCGAGCTCCTGCTCAATTTTCTTTTTGGCGGCCTCGGTGTCTAAACGTTTGGAGACCTCATTGTCAATTTTGTTCTTCATGATGCGTTTCTCGGATTCGACAGTAGATTTGCGAATCCAGACATCGCCGGCCATCATTTCGCGCTGCGTCTCATTTTGTTGTTGGAGCTCGCGTATGCGCCCGTATGCGGTCTGCAGTTCTTGGCGGGTGGCGCTCAGGGTGTCATCGAGTGCGGTCTGGTGGTTGATGGCATTGATGAGTTTTGTGCTCAGGGTAGCGATTTCGTCGCTGAGGTCGGGATGATGGCTTGGAGAATTGGCTTCGGTTTCTTGGTCATCGGCGTTGCTGACGCGGCGACTTCGCGGATCGGGAAGAGTACTCATTTCATCGTCGAGAAAGGTAGCAGGAAGGGATATTTTGGGGAGTTGCGAGGTTGATTTGGGCGACTTGAGAGGCGGCTTGAAAGAGGGAGATGGCGGTGTCGGTTTGGTAGCCGAGACGGAAGAAAGGGAGCGGAAATGGCCACTCAGCGGGCGCGCCGAAGATGGCCGATGCGAAAGATGCTGCGACCAGCCAGGAACGTGGATAAAGCTAGACAAGTTGGGCGGGCGCAACAGTTAGCGGGTCTGGATCAGGTGGTTTCGGGCAGAGAGCGAAAATAGGATGAAAAGATGGAAAAGCAGAGACAAAGGCAATCGGCGGATGAGGCACACACGAACTCGGGGGCCATGTGGTAGAGGTGGTAGAGGGTGGTAGCGAGTGGCGAATTGCTCCGGCGATGACAAACCTACCTGTCCATGATGGGTGCAGCAACCTCCGGTTTAGGGTCTACGGAAGGACCAAGGATAGGAGAGTTGGCGGACCAGAGTTGACACGGGAGTCCAGCGACTGTGCGGAAATGAAGAATTTGTGGGGGAAGGAGGCGAGGAGCTGGCGCAGGCCACGAAGCCAAAGTCGAAGCAAGCTGAGCGAGGAGCAAGGCGAGGGAGAGGAATGCAAACAAAGAAGAAAAGAAGAAGAAGCTCGGCGGTCGGCGTTGCCAGACAGTGTGGAGAGGAGAGACAATGGATGTCGCAATTAGGCAGGTCTCCAGCTGGCAAGGTCGGACAAATCGGGTGTATATTAACAGGGCAGTGCTGGATGCGATGGTTGCCAGTGAATCAGTGACGAGAATTGGACCTTTTGGCGGGCTGTGAGCGAGGATTCCGAGCAGCCAGTAGGAAAGGCGTAATGGGAGTCGTAAGGATCGCGGCGATAACGCAGTGAGTATTGGCGCCAAGGGATAAGCTGAAAGTGTCGAGAGAGGCAGCGCAGGCCGTCATGGGTGGAGCGAGGAACGAAGCGGGCGAGGCTACGGAGTACCGACGCGAGTAATTTGCTTTTGCTGGGTAATCTGTACTCCGTACGGATAGTTAGGAGCGAATTAGAAGGCTTGCAGGGTTCCTTTTATTTCCACCATGTTTTTGTCGGAAGGCTTTCGTCGGGCGGCACGGCGGTAGGCTTTTGACTAGTTAACGACCTAATTAGTTAGGTACCTGTTAGCTTGCAGGCTACAACTTCGAGTAGCCAGGACCAGTTAGCGTATCTGTCTGTCTGTGAAAAGGTTTGATGCGACAAAATATATTTTATTGTGCGATACTGACCAGTCAGACCCGATGACCTACTCAGACAGTGCAAGGAAGCGCTGCCTTGGTGACCGTCTCTCCAGTACAGCTGTACAGCTAGAGGAGAAGGGAGAAGGCGACGAGGAACCGTTGCTGTGCTAGATGGATCATGTGGTGGAACAGAGAATTGAAGCCAGAACGAAAAAAAAAACGTCGAGGTCTGGCGAGCCGGCAATTCGGAGGAAATGGAATCAATGAAGGATTTGTCAAAGGAGAAAAGCCGAGGACGAAGAAGGGGGAGAAATAGGACCGAGACAGTAACAGCCACCGTCACAAAATCGGGCGAGCAATCGAACGAACAAGTTAGAGTAAAAATAGACTAATTGATTGTTCAATAATATCGTCATTACAATACGTCTTTGTTGTCAGGAATGTAATATGAGCAGTGCACCACTGCAGGGGTCTCAGTACGTGGACTTTTACCTACGGGCGGCTGTAGGTGCTGACCGTTGTTGTACTTCACTGCGGTTGATGAGAGTCATATTCGCACAGTCCTAGATAATATTACTGACGATATCTCGGTAACCGTTGTCTTGGTTCTGTCTCTCATTATCCTTTTAAAACATCACCATTACCAGCATTGGTAGCCGTCATCGTCATGCAGCCCACTAACAGCAATGCGCCGCTGCACCTCCCAGTCCTGTTAATGCCTTGCCGCGAGCTGCCAGCCTCCAAATCAAACACGCTGCCAGCTGCCACCAACGCAACAAACGAGCGTCAAGCAAACCGTCATCTCTTTCACTGTTGCAGTATCATCGTTTGCCTCTCACCTCGCGCATGCCAACAATAAGATTCTGCAATGTACCAGTACAATGTAAGTCGCATACTAGCAGCACACAGTCTCACCTCTAGGCCGATCCCTAACGAATCCCCACGACTCCGTCTGGTAGACGAGACAGACTAAATAACTAGACAGACCAGACCAGATTCAACAAAGTCGCTGCAGGGCTCCAACCGTATCATCTGTTCACCCACGACTGTCTCAGCTATCCATTGTTTGATGCGCCGTCTCGTCTCTCTCGTACTGGTACAACTCACGTCGCGACCCCATTACAGAGTCTCCGCGGTCTCAATCCCGCAAATGCCGTTTCACCGTCTCAAATCGCCCCACGAAACCCTCCGAGCGGTGCCCGCCAAAGCCTGGAAAGCTGTCTGAGCCAAGCATGTCGCCGATCCATCGTCATGGACGCTCGTGTCATCTCCGTCCATTGCTTCACTCGCTTCATCCGCCTGCTCTTCCATCACGTTTGCCGTCGGTGCAGACTCTTCTGCATCATCTTTCTTACCTCACCGATGGCTAACTGAAATTGACATCAGTTTGACCCAAGAACCCGCAGAAAGAAGGACAAAAGATCCACCATCAACTTCACGCGCCGAAACATGCTAACTGATCCCTGCCGCTGCTGTCCCCGTGCCAGCTGAGTTAGAGTAGTTATGACGACAGCCAGTGGCCAGTGGCCACTGACTGCACCAGCAAATCCCCATCTCTCACGCTCCACCACGCCATCATCCACAATGCTCCCACAATCGCACCACTCGTATCCGTACCATCGCGCCGTTCATCATCACCGTCATACTCCCCCAATCCCCTGTCGTGGCGTGGCCCAAGCTTTGACCCGCTGCTCAACAGTTGATGTGTTTGTGTCTGCAAGGTACGAGCTGCCGTCATCGTTGGCTGGAGCGCCAAATTCGAGATGCGCGTGAGATGACCCTGAAATGTCTTTACTACTCACTCAAGGCTGACTCGCACGCTTCCGTTGCCCGTTGCTCAATTTCCCAGCTCTTTGCCGCGGCTGCTCTCTATCCGGCAACTCATGCGCTTGTTGCCGTTCAGCATGCAAGGGAAATAACAATTGAGTGGGAAATAGCACGAATCACACATTTTAAGAGGAGACCCGCAGATGCAGAGTGCGTCGATTCTGTCACCTAGCATTCGGTCTTCCATCCTCATCTTTATGAAAAGAGAAAAGCTGCGGCGTTTACTCGATATGCTACGCTAAACATTGAGGCTATGCCAACAACGCCTGCGTCACTTTGTTGATTACAGCGCTGCGTCGTGCTAGATGTGACAAGCGCCATGCCACGGCACTGCCACTGTGAACAAGAACAATTAGCCCCTTGTGCTTTGCCCGTCAATAACTGCATTCTATGATTTCAATTAATCGGTCAATTCTCATGGCGCTTCGGGTTGCTTCAACACTCAGACATTTCCAATTGCCCCGCGTCATGTGGAGCTTCTAACTATAAACTTGTTGATAATTGATCTCCCAGCCTAGTTCGTCCGAGGTAACCACTCAAGTAGCCGCTCGATGGTCAGCCAACGAAAGCCGAGGCTCATCAAAGAGCATCTCTCGGTTTATCAGAGTCTTGGATAACCCTGCTATTTTCAACAGTCAACCTCCAAGCAGATAATACCCCGTAAGGACGCATTCGCGCTCGCATCGGCTCCTGTTTACCGCATCACGTTTTTACTTTCACGTCGCAGCCCGGTCGCGCAAGCTCCATCACCTTGATAATATAAATCCGCAACGTCTGCAGCATGGCCATCGCGGAGATCGTCAAGTTCGGCGATGCTATTCAACTTGATGAATTAGATACAAATACATATAAAGTCAGCTTCAATCCCCAATATTGTGTAGGCAACGGTACGTCGGCAGTATGCCTTCTTCTCGACCGTCGGGCTGCAACGACTAACAAACATGCACAGTTGTCAACGGAGGCTACAGTGCATCTTGTATGGCCGTTGCCGCTTCAAAGTTTTCTTCGAAGCGCTGTCAGCCACATCTAGTCACTTCGCAGCACATCTTTCCCGACCGTTGCTCCGCCGGCCAGGCCGTCATTGTCGTCGAAGATGTCAAAAAGGGCAAGATGATATCCAACATTCAGGTCAGCGTATGGCAAGGCGCGCTCCTCGACTCGGCGCCCTGGTTCGACCGCGAAAATTCTCGGCGTCCGCTGCTCGCTTACATGATCTTTGCCAACTTTGACGACTTTGACTCGTCCCTGACTCTCCCGACCGCGTACAAGACGCCTGCCGAGCTGAGCGGGACGTCGGTGCCCGACCCCGACTTTGACCGCCTCAGCCGGGACCATGCCGACGACAACTGGACCCTCAGTGTCCCGCCCGGCGACTGGACCAAGGACGCCGCGAGTCTGCGCGCCAAGGCCATGTACGTTCCCAAAAAGGGTATCTTTACGCCGGGTGTCTTTGACATGTGGGTGCGGCTCGAGACAGGCGAAAGGCTCACTCAGCAATCGCTGCCCTTTGTCGCCGACTTGCTACCATACGAAATGGATCGCTACCTCTTTGCGCCCGAGGTCAAGGAGATGGTAGAGCAGCTGCAAAACCAGGACAAGGCCGAGGCGCCCAAGAAGGACAAGGCAGGCCAAAAGGGCAAGTCGCAGCCGTATTGGTTTGCCACGCTGGCGCTGAACCTGGAGACTAAAGAGCTTTTGCCGGAAGAGGGTGTTGAGTGGCTGCATGTGCGCCTACTAGCCAAAACCCTTTCGGGAGGGAAATTTGACCAGGCAATCGAGATAAGAGATGCATCGGGGGATCCAATCATGCTTGGGCACAGCGTTTCGATCGCGCTCAAGTTTGAGCGCAACACGGCAGGTCGCACCAAATCCGCCCTTTAGACCATGTGTGCTGCCTTATATGCAAGAATAGTATCAAAGCTTTCAGAGTCTAGTCGGCTCATTGTTATCAATCAATCTGCGAGCCCCTATGAGTTTCAAAATGCATCCATATTCCTACCCAGAAACAATTCGGCCGGCCAGCTCGTTACCCTACAGAATGACGCAAGATGACGGAAACCCCCTCTGGCTACCGAGTCGGGCCAGGAAAGGGCCGATTGACTACTTCCAGACTTTCTAGAGAAACAGACTTCCCATAATGGTAAACAATGCTCGCCCTGGCCCAGAGGTGGCGTGGTTGGCAGCGTCTGCAACATTATCAGCGAATAGCCTCATCCAAATAGCCTTGGTGAAGTGCCACAACAACTTATTCAAGGCGAACAGCCACCAGCGTACAATATCTCGAGCAGAGGATGTTGCAAGCGACCTTGGGATTCATTTACGATTCTACGATTCTACTTGGGTGTTAGTCGTGAACACGCCCGCACACCACATGTCTGATCTATCCGAATGATTACATTTCTGACGCAAATCTACCAACTGACACGCCAAAGCCTCAAACTTACTTTTCACATTGAACTAATACGACATGTATAAAGCTTTAAATGAGAGACAAGTTGACAACGGAGGGCCCGTCGCATTACACCCATGACAGTTTGGCTGAGGCGCGTTCAGCAGCGTCACTAGCTTGCATAGGAAGTCAGTCCATTGTTCTCAGTCGCAGAATCAAACTCGCTTGTGTCAATCGGACCAATCGTAGACGTTTCTTGATAATGCATTGCTATCGCATTGGGGCCTACTCCAGACACTATTCCCTATTAAAGGTGCACAGAGCGCCGACTTACACGCCGCAATGCCAGCCTAAACGGTGGCTTCGCGGGTGTTATAGAGTTATGAGTATTGCTCAGCCTTGGGAGTTCGGTTGCCCATAATAATAGTGAATGAAAAGGCTATTGACTAGTTTCTTGTCACTGGTATGGCTGCACGTTGGCCTTGATTGGTACGTCTTCCTCAATACAAAGTCTTTTTGCACAATTCTCGTCACTTGCAAGATTCATCTCTCACCCTACCCCACGTCGATCACACTTGTCAGCTATCCCAACTTGGTGCCTACAACACATGTCGAAGATCATCAAAGGCCTCAATTAATTTCCAAGCTCCATATAACATATGTATTCGTGAAGTAGCTGTCTCTGCCAAAACCGGCAAGTACATATATATATGAATATGGGCTCTTAGTTGGAAGTAGCCCATCCCAGTCTAGGACCGTTGGCGCCATCCTCAAACACCACATACGCGCCCGTCAGAGACGGCGAGCCGAAAAAGGCCGAGTTTTTGCCGCCATCGTAAATGTTGAGGCTGTAAGTGCCGTCGCTCTGCTTTTCCTTGAAGTTGTTGCCGGGCACGCGAATCCTGGCGCCTTCAATACCAAACGTAAAGTCGGGCAGCACCGTCTGCGCGGTGATGGCGCCGGCGGGAAACTTGCTTCTCCAGGCTCGGTACGCGGCGGACGGCACCTCGAACCCGGAGCCGCCCGTGTCGACGATGCCGCTGTAGCTGGTCTTGACAAATTTGTCGTTGCCAATCTGGTAACCCGTGGAGGTGATGGACCAGAAGCCGTCAGAGGAGTCGACATTGGTGTAGGTGATGTTGCCCGTGTACTTGGAGTCGTCAATGAAGCCAAAGCCAAACGTGCCGTCGGCCCGGTGCTTGATGTCGACGGTGAAGACGGGCTGGTCGAGGTGCGGCTTGAGGTTGGAGAAGAGCGTCTTCTGCTGGGGCGACGCCGTGTTGATGCTGTCGAAGCCGAAGCCGACAATGCCCGACACGGGCACGCCAAGAATGTTGTCGCCGTTGCCCTGCGGGTACACGGTGGTGGCATACTCGACGCCCTGGCCAGTGATGCTCGCGCCGGCAATGGAAACGGTATCCTTGTAGATGGTGCCCTCGGCGCCGGAACCGTCCGCGTAGCCAATCGACCACTTGCCGCCCTGCACCAGCTTGGCCGTCGAGCTCGACGTGTGGTTCCATTTGGCTTGCCCGTTGTCGACCTTGCCGCTCACGTCGGCTCCAAAGAGCCAGAGGTCGCTCGAGCCCGTGTCAAAGAGCAGGTTGATTCTCTGAGGGGGGGTGCCGACGAGCACCTCGGCGTAGTACTCGCCGTCGGGGCGCGTCTTGCTGTCGTGCGCAGGCGTGGTTTGGCGAGCGGCGAGCGCGGGCGAGCGCGGGCCGCGTTGAAAGTTTTCGTTATACTTGAGGTCAACGGTGAAGCGGCCGGTCTCTCCAGCAAAGTTGACCAAGGGGGCGGGCACCACGGCCGCGCTGGCCAGGGAGGCGTAGGCGAGGACGGACTTGAGGCCAACCATCTTTGCAGAAGTATGTTATACTGACAAAGACAAAGATGTTGTAATCAGTTGAGAATAACCAGAAGAGAATGGGATACTGGAATATCTCGTCTCTCAAGCACGGCCATGACCACGGCCTTTTATACTCAAAACCACCGGCCACCGGGCGTTGCAATACGGCCGTGCCATCACGCATACCACGAGCCATGGCGCAATGCCCCGACATCCTTGTGTAAGAAGACACCCAGCTGCGCATGGAGACCTTCTCCAGCTTCCAAATGCAACACACAAACTTGACCCGAGTAAGCAGCTGGGGACCTATCCGAGGGACTCTCCACCGCGTCGTCCACCGCGTCGTGTGAGCACCTCACTGAGCTGCTGTAACCGGATTAGCCGTTGCAACGGGAAACCATGGCGTAAACTCCGTGCTTCGCCCTATTCACAAGTCGCCAACCACTAGTTAGTTAGTTAGCGCGCGGACCCTCTTCGCACAACCAACCAACAACCCTGGCTGGGCGGATAATAATCGACCTTCCCGATCGGGACACGGATTCAAGGTTGACAACTTACCATCGGGCCGGCGGAGTCAAAGGCGATAGCGACGCCGCAGATGGGGCAATTGTATACGAAACCTAAGATCTAGTCTAATGCGGCAGGCAGGGACTATTGTGAGATAAGCACCGATTATTGCGACCAAATTACGCAACATATTTGTCCGGTGAGCTTCGGAATGTACTGCAGACTGTCTCCTGAAACCATTCAACATTGCACCACCCAAGGTCGCAAAGTAGGCGCAGCAGGTTCAACTGGTTACGTTGTTGTTATCAGTAGTCCTCAGTCAAAAAAGTCTTCAATCAACTCATGCAGGTGGTATGATGCCACACCTCTTCCAGTGCTTAACAAAGAAACACCCTTCTTCGTCTGTGCGCCATCACCAGCCGGCGTACGGAGTAAGCTGATGTAGATCAGCACACGAATTACTCCGCCGGAGTAGTGGTTTGTAAGGATATAGTCACTGAAATCCGCTCCCGTCGGCCGTGGCTTTTTCGGCAACTGCTTGTTCGGTGCCAAGGACGATTGCCAAGGGCCAAGGGCGATTGCCAAGGCTGTGGTCGACGGGCGCACTTGGCATGGGCAACAACACTGGATAATGAGAGTAGTTAATGTTCTGTGGGCTCCTCGAGGCCATTAGATGAAGAGAATCCAGAAACCTCATCTGCGCATTAATTCGGAGTCTGCAGTTCCTGAGACGGGTACATCTGTATATTGGACACTGTGCGTTGAAATATAGTCGGCACACAATTCAAGTTGAGTTCTATGTCGACAAACAATATCCGGCCATCAGGCTTTGTATTTCGGGAGCGAATTCAAAGAAGAGCAGCTCATCAACAAGAAAAACAACAAATGATACCTCAAGCAGACGCTATGCAAGAAGCTACGCACAAAAGAAACACAATATCGGTATCGAATGAGGCAATAACCCCCCGCTGAAGAAGAAAAGAAGACCAAAGATAAAAAGAAGATTTGTGACAAATTAAATAACCGCCAGACAGATATACATATATATAAACAGTTCCTTACTCTTATCCTTACTCGGGCCCGTCGCTAAAACCCGGATCACCGTAATCAGGTTTCCATTCTTGGCCAGGATAGCTCGTCGCCATCATCTTGGGGTTCTCCTCTTCTGGATCATACGCAATCTTTTCCTCTTGTTCATTTATGCGAAGTGTGCGCTTCCGCGCTTCCGCGGTATCCTCGAGTTCGGCGACGTGTTCCGTCGCCGCACTGATTGTAGCAGCATTTGTCTTTTTCAGCTTCGTCTTCGGTTCCAGCGAGTCATCCGAGACCTGGCCCCTACTCTCACCCGTCAGGTCCTTGACTAGAGGCGCAGCGGGGAAGGTAGCTTCAGTGCGGGCAGCGCCGTGCCTGAGGCTAGCGGTGTCAGAGCTGGAGCCCACAGGCGGCGACATGCTGGCCGCGGAGACGTGTCGATCATTGCTGAGAGATGCTGGCAAAGTCGGTAGCTGCTTGTGGCTGATAACGGGCGATTGCTCAGATTTGGGGGAGGCATGTCTGCGGCTGTCGTTGGAAATTTGGCTGACGCGGTTACTACTCGAAGGACCGAGGCCGCCATGAGATTCTTCCGGTCGAAGAAAATCAGCCTGTAAGTCTTTGCGAGCGTCCTGCTGTGCCAGTGCTTCTCTGGTGAGAGCCGCGTGAGGACTGCGAGGCTCGTCAGAGGCAGGGCTCAAAGGCATGCCATCACTGTGCTGCGTTGAAACCGGGCTAAGAACCTCACTCCCAGTCGCGTACGGCTGCTGAGAGTGTGACTGCTGAGACAGCGGCTCGGCTTGTGGAAGGTGGGGAGACTGAGTTTGTGTCGCGAAAACTCCACTGCCCTGGGGTTGGTTGACACCCGCATAGGAATGAGGCTGGTAATGGGTGGCGTAATTCTGTTGCTGCTGGTAAGGCGTCTGGTGCTGGGAGTATTGGCGCCCAATATTGTACATGGTGGGCACTTGCGCGCTCCCTTGGCCATACACGGCAGTGTAGCCTTGAGGAATCGGGACTGCAGCGTATTGAGGCTCGCCCTGCGGTTGCTGTTGATGTGGTGGTTGTTGTTGTTGTTGTTGCGTATACATGGACTGCTGCTGAAGAGAAGGTTGCTGAACTTGGTGTCCTTGTCCCATATGCATCTGCTGCGGCGGTAACCGCTGAGGTTGAGCCACGAAAGGCTGACCTTGATTCCTTGCAAAGACGCGAAAACCTGGCGATGGCTCCATTCCTTCAGCGCCGTCTTGCGGCAAGGCCCTCTGTTGCTGCGCGCCAGACAAACCCTGCTGTTTAGATAGTCTCTTGCGGGCGCCAAAAAGCTTATCGATCGGCGTGGTCTTGCCTCCCTGGTCTTGCCTGTCTTGGCCCTTGCTATTAGGAGACTGGTTGATGCTGGCCATCTGACCGGCCACTTTGGTCTTGAGCCCTCTCCATCCCTTGGGCGATGCACCGGCTCGCTCAGCTCGTGGAACAGGCTGAGCAAGACTAGGCTGAAGATGTTTCTGCTGTTGCTGATGCTTGGGGTATTGCATGGACTGCGCAGTATCTAGACCGTAGTTAGGACCGAGACCGGGCTGGCTAGTGCTCTGACTGTAACTGGGCCCCGTAGACAAGTGAGAAGGATCTCGCTGGTGCTGCACAGTATGCTGCCGAGAGAATACCTGAGGCACCGCGGAGGGGACGGCCGTGTCGGACATTTTGTCATGCTCAAGACAGCCACCAGGGCTTTTTGGATTTTGTACGGTGGGTGTCTTCTGCTGCTCGTCTTGGCGGGGGACGTCCGTGACGATACTTGACGTCATTTGGCTCACGTTGGTATCCTGGCGGATGATTTCGGCACTCTCCTCGTCAGTATGAGAAGCAATCGATGGCGTCACATCAGGGGGGTTGCGAGTATTCTCAGCAATGTCCGTCTCAGAATCTGAAATTTCGGATGGAGAAGAAACTTCGTCACGCTGGGTACTTGCATGGGCAGCGGGCAGGGGCAGCTCGCTAACGACGGGTACAGTGGCAGGTACAGTGGCGGCGCTACTCGCGATTGATTCGCCGGCATCAGGCTTCGTCTCGCTGGCCGTCACAGTCGTAGAGGTTGGAGGCCGGCCAATACCCCATTCGTTTTCACCAGCGTTAAAAAGCTGCTGGGGAGGATTCACAAACTGATTAGGCAGAGTAGGAGCCGGGGCGTCACCAGCCGACGACGGGAAGCCATCCGCGGGATGTATCTGATGCGGAGCAGGAGGAATATTCTGAGGCATTTCCTTCGAGGCATTGCCTCCCATGCCCTGAACCGGGACAGCATGCTGCTGCTCTGTCTGATGGCTCTTGATGCCAGCCAAACTCGAGAGGAGATTGGAGAACGAAGCACGGCGGTTTTGCTCAGAATTAGCTGACGCCATCTGACCAGCAGAATCGCTGTGGTCCTTGTTGCGGAAGGGCATGTTGGAAAAGATCCCACTGCGAGTGTTCCCTTGGCTGCTTCCACCACTCGGGGTCGGCTCCAGAGACATGCCAGAAGAGGGGCGGAGTGACAAGCCGGAGGAAGGTCGGAGTGACATGCCAGAGGAAGGTCGGTCCTGGTTGGGTCGTTGAAAGGCCCTGGCGATGCCGGAGAAGCGTTTCTTTTTCGGTGTAAGCGGAAGTTCGTCGTCTGCTACTGCCAACTGGTCGACGAGATCTGAAGCAGGGGTATTGGATGAGCCACCCTTGCTTGCACCAAAACCAGCCATGACGCCCCCAACCACGGAACGCTTCTGGGCAGCGAGGCCCTCCGATGATGACAGAGGTAAGGCATCGGTCTGAGAGCGCTGAGGGGCGGAAAACCCCTGATGGGAGCCCTGATCCATGGAGGCGCGTCCCGTAAGCATGTTGAGGAAGCTGGAGCGGCGCTTCTTGCGGTCCTGCATCTCTTCGGCGCCAAAGCTCGATTCAGAAGCTTCGTCAGCGTGCGCGTCAGTGGGCGGTCGGTTCTCCGCGATAGAGTTTCTCCGGTCACGCGAGGTCGCGCGCACAATCTTGTCACCAATCTCCCGAAACATGCCCGAGTTTCGCTTGACGCGGCCTCTCTCCTCAGCAGGCGGCCCGACACCCGGGATTGAGTACTCATTGCTGCTACGACGCGGGTTCGCCATCTCCTCGTAGTACGACTGAGAGCTCCCCTGACGCTGCAGAGGCTCCTGGTCAGGGTGCGGCGCAAAGAGGCTCGGGTAGCGTTGGGCAGACGAGGGCGGGACATCTGCGCTGCGCTGTCGAATGTTGCCTGCGGGCAGCGGCGGCGGGGGCATCATGGCAGAGTGTCCAGTCTCCTTGTCGAAGCCATAGTTCATGGGCGGAGAGATGGGGCTGTGGCCAGAGCGGTTCTTGGCTTGATGCAGAGGTTCCGCCAGGTGGCTCTCCTCGAGCCTCCAGGGGCCGGATTGCCCAGGATACATCAGCATAGGTGGATGTTCTGGCTGGCGCATGGGCTGAGGCTGTGGTGGAGGCGCCATCGCAGGCTGCCTTGCAAGTAACTGAGGAGAATGCTCAGCGGAGCCAGATCGATGTTGCACCGTGGTACCGTCCTTGTCGGTAGTCTGAGAAGCTGCGCCTGGCTTTGGAGCGCCTGGCTGCTCTTGATACAATTGCTTCGGCGCATCTTGTTGGCTGAGAGCATTCTTCATCACGTCGGTTGTGGGTAGGTCGGGAACATCGTGACCCCCGTCTACATCCAGAGGGAAGCGTTCAGCAGCACGACGAGTCTTGGACTTAACACCAAAGGTCGAAGATCTGCGAATGGGTGGCAACCCAACAAAGGAAGACTGTCTCTTGGGGGCATCGTCAGATTCATCGGTCCGCGCAAGCTTCCCAACTCCATTATCTTCGGCAACCGGAGGTGACATGACTGGAGCACCCGCGCTGGTAGGATCAAGCACAGTCTCCGACGGAACAATGCGAATCCGGCCGGATGGAGGGACAGAGGAAGTTGAAGTTGTCAGAGCAAACTTGGCGCCGACTGCAAATTGATTGTGCACGACGGGCTGCGTGGAAGTTTGCGCGGCTGGGAGCGACTTATCTGGGGACGCTTCACGCAGCAGCGGTGAAACAGGCTCGGGCTCTGGAATTTGCGGCGCAATGGTAATGCTCGGCCTTGGAGCAGAGTATTCTTCCTGGCGCTGCTGGGGCCGTTGCTGCGAGTGCTCATGGTCTCTGGACGAGGAGAATTCGGTGCGCAACTTGCTGCTGAGTACGGCCCAGGAACCGGAGCGGTCGTGTTTGGCCTTGGATTGTGCTGGCGGTGGATGGGTATCGCCCTATTGAGAGAAGCAATAATTAATACCAAATCGTCTCACATATATGGTTTAATGATCTCGCGAGAGGGATGACAGGATAATAGTTCTCATCGTCATATTCCGATCTCAAACACCCGCAGCGTCATAAAACGCAGTGATGCAGAAATCCAGTTCAAACATTATTCATAAATCAATACAGAGTAAAACAAGATCCATCCTGCCTGAGGGAAGTTGAAGGAAATGGCCCACTCACTATGAGCTGGGTGGTATAAGAAAAGAAGCATTAGTGAAATACCTTGTCCCCGCGCAATTTGTTCTTGCCCTTGCTGAAAAGCCCTTTGCCCATTTTACCCGCCGATTGCATAAGCTCCTTGCTCTTGGTTCCGATTTGGTTTCCAGAATGGCCAAAGGTGCTCCCGCCTACGTTGGATGGCATGCTGATTCCACCAATGCGGCGACCAGCCGGTGGTCCGCTGCCGGGAGTGCTCGCATTCAAGTACTGCTGGTAGTAAGGTTGCTGCGCTGGTGGTTGAGCTCCAAATGACACTTCAGTTGGGGAAGTGATAGGTGGTTGATACGAGTTGAAGCTTTTGGATTGGCGGTCTGGGTAATCCTGATCAAGGGTCCTGAGCCACTTGTCGAGCCCGATATCCATGACAGCAAAAGCGACTCTGGTCTCGTTGAATTTGGCGATTCTCTCGGCAGAACTGCCAAGGCTGACGATGTCTCTGAACGGAGTCACACTTGCGCCAGGAATTCTCGGCATGCTCAAGACAGGAGCCGGAGCGGGATCGGATAGTCTCAAAGCGGGATGCTCCTCAGAGGAAGCTTCATTTGATGTTGTAGCCGAAATGGCCTTTTCATCCGAAAGCGAGAAACGCTTCGACTCTTGCGAGCTGACATCGGCGGCAACAAAAGCTGGAGTGCTTACATTAAGAGCAGAAGCACCAGACTGTTGATCGCGAGATGCTGGTTCTGGCCCCGGCTTAGAATCGATATGAGGCGAAGTCGTTGCAGCAAGAGCCGGAGCCGGGGCAGGATCCGAGATGGGCGCGGGTGCGAGCACAGGTGGCGGAGCCATGGCGGCGGTAGGTTCAACGCCCTTACCCGTCGGCTGCGCCTTGGATGTCTCTGCCTCCCAGGAGAACCTGCGGCGAAGGTCTGCGCTCGTAGGGGAGGCTATCGAGTCATCTAGAAGCTGCTGAGCAGCAGTAGATTGGTATGCTTGAGACACAGCGGACGATGATGAAGGCTGGTCGATTGATAATTGAGGCGTGAGCTGAGCAGAGGCTGCTGGTTGTGTAGGAGGTAGGGTTGCTGCTGGCTCAGCCTCTTCAGTCGGCTTCCAAGACTCCGATGCATTGGCAACGGAACCTCGAGATCGAGGCGCCGCCGCGACTTCCGAAGTCTCTTCCGGTACAATACTCATCGAATTGAGTGGCTGAGTAGAACTTTCAGGCGCGGTGGCATCATCAGCCCAGTAGCTATCGTAGTCTTGGAGGGTATAGGTGCTGTCTCTCGGGCGGCTTTGTGACCCTTGTCTTTCGTCATCGACCGGTCCAGTCTCGCTATCCAGTCTGCTCGGTTGGGTTGGCGAATTGAGAGTCTTGAAGATTTCATCTCTCAGCACATCACTTTCTTTTACAGGCGATGACGTATCTGTACCAAACGTCGGTTCACGTTGGAGAGGTGGCGGGGGTTCAAACGATCGTACGGGGCTGTCATCTTTGCGGACATTAAGAGGTTTTGTGGGGGTAATGTCAACTGTAGAAGTAGCCGAGCGAGAGCTCGATGCCGTCTCAATAGAGGATCTTGCTCCGGACTGCTTTGCGGGGTCAGATGGCTTGGGTCCCGCAGGCGTCGTGATCGGTTTTGACTCTGGACTTTCGAGTGCGGCGGCTGAAGCCTGATGCGGTGTCGGTGCGATGGCTTCGTGCTGGAGAGAAGCATTCTCCATGGCAACCGAAGGAACTGAAGCGACCTCAGTCTTGTCCGTGGAAGCTTGTGAAGCCTCTGCGGGAGAACGCTTCGCCTCTGAGGCAGGCTTATCCACTTTTAATGCTGGTGCCACCTTTGGTACCTCGGGGATCTTTTGTTCAGCCATTTGCTCGGACGACAGTGACGAAAAACCAGTGGAAAAAAAGTCGGCTCCAAAGACAGATATGCGGGCGAGATCCGGGAGCTTGGGGCTCGTGGATAGGCGCTTGGTCTCTTCGTTGGTAGGGGCAGCGTCGCGCCCAGGCGTCACAAACTGCGATGGTGGCGCTGCTGATTGGGGTGGCGAAGGGGCCAGTGGCTGCTGCGACACTCGACTTGACGAAGGTCTTGTCAAATCCTGGTAGATGACGTTCCGGCTGTCGGTGCGCGGCGCAGGTGCTGGGACGTTCGGAGACTGAGTTCTCACCGGCTCAGCAACTGTTCTTGCTGGAGAATTCGAGCTCTGCTTAGACACGTTGGAAGTAATTTCGGCGCTCGGGCGCGAACTTTCCGAAGATCCGCGACCCTTTTCCTCTTCCATTCGTCGATATATATCTGAAGGTCGAACAAGAGGGACAGGCTTGCTCGTGGTGGCAGCCTGTGGTGTAGCTGATGAAAGATTATCTGGCGGCGAGCGAGGCGACAGTGGTAAGGTCGGGGAAGCGCTCTGTGGCTGGACGACGCCAGCAGATTGCGGTAAGGTAGAGCCCGGCTGAGCTGACGAGGAAGTATTAGGCCCCTGGCGAGGCTGCGCGACCGCGGGTGGAGGGGGTCGCGATGAAGGAGGTGGATATGGCCGGGGCTGTTGTGGCGGCTGCGATGGCTGCGATGCCGGGCTGGTTTCACTATGCAGTGACGGCACGTTTGATGCGCTGCGAGAAGCGTCATGCTGAGGACCATGAGGCGAGAAAGGCAGAGGTGGCTCTAGCTCGTCTTCGGAGTACTCGTCGGCGCCCCAGTCATCGCCGTCGTAATTCTGCGACTTGGCCTCGACCCATTTCTTCGTCTTTTGGCGGCTAACGTTGACCTGGTAGTTGTTGTTGCCGGTTGAGGAGCCGGAACTAGAGGAGATATGTTAGGACAGTCGCGCAATCAAGGCCGTAGGTGTCTGGATACGCACAGGGTGGGCTGGCCACGACCATCTGGTCTGCTGTAAGAGCCTTGATCCATAATGACGAGACAGCGATGAGAGATGATCAGGCAAACTTTGCCGTCATGCTTGTGGGCGAGCGAACTCTTTCACCGCTATTGACTGCGCGCAAGCGCGAGATTGCAGAGGACTTGCTTGTCCTGCGAAGCTATCGTCGGTGTATTGGGCAGCGATAGGGGCACAGCAATGGAAGATGGTACAACGCAAACTGCCGCGTAGGAATGCAAACAAAATTGTACCAAAAGAATAGCAAAGTATAGCAAACGAGAGGCAGAGCAAGCAAAGGAAGAAAGAATGAGTCTACCAGGGATAAAAAGGATGGGAGGCTAGACAGGAGCGACGTGTACGATTTTGCAGTCCCTGGTAAGACATGGGGGGTCTCGAGGTGTGGCGCGGTCGGAGATTACCTACCTACCTGGTAGTACTGAGGCTGGTGGTCTGGAAGCTGGAATGCCGAGGACACAAGTTCAGGGGCAGACCAGCCGTAGAGCCATTTTTAGCGCTGGAATTTGCCTGAGGAAAGGGATGGAAGTGACGAAAGTCTGGGCTGAATGAGCTCCAGTGCGCTAACTACCTACATCCACCAACATCCACTGACAAACCCACAAGGAACTGGTGTGGCGCAGCTGCTGATTATTTTTGGGACTTGCTGTATCTCTGTCATACGTATTGCGTGGCACAGAATACCTATGTATGCATCTGCGTTTGCGTCTGCCGCTCGTACCTGTCTTTGACAGTCTTTTGGAATCATAGTGCGCCTCAACGCCAACTCATCAAAGTCCTTTAAAGGGGCAGTCTGCCTCGAGACCATGAGGATTAGTTAGCAGCGATATTGAAGGACCCGCTCGGCCAGAGCTCAGTTCGGCTGTATCCGCGACGGCTCAGGCGTTGAGCGATTCTTGTCAACACCATTTTGACCTATTTAACACTGGGGGTAACATTCCCGCCGCATCTCAAGATATGCGGTTTGTACACATACTGAGTACATAGGTTCCACCAAAAAAAAAAAAAGATGTCGTCATGGAGCGAGTTGTGGCGAAGTGTTTTCGTGGCGCCTGATCCTGTTTCATTTGGTGGCTGAAGCACTGAGGACTGTTCGTAGACCTGCCCCGGATTTGGCCATGTTGTGGCCTCAATTTACTTCACACCGAGACGACAGTGAGCCATGCTGGTTGTCACGTCATTCTAAAAAAAGGGAAGAAAAATATATTCATTGCAGTTGAATGATGAAAGCATGTCCTCCTTTCCTTCTTATAGAGATCAGTTCAAGATTGCTCTGTTCTGCATATTCCATTCGGGCCTATTTAGGTTGCGCCCTGCGCACATCTGCCTGCTGTCTCTAACCATGTCATTTTTAACAGACCCAAAGAGGAAATCTAGATTGCAGCGTGCCTGTGCGTTGTTAGAGTTGACGGGGTTCAATGCTCTCACCCGCCCCTCTCTCGACCGCAGGGCCTGGAAGACCTGTTGAGTATCAGCAACCAACGCGCATCATTCATCGACCGAGTAAAGCCATACCTTTTACCGCTGTGATATGCGGATTTCGACGCAGAAACGTGACAACCCAATTCTTGCCCAGCGGCCGAAGATCCCCCTCCCGAACAAGAAGCTGGGTCGCCACCTCGCGAACCTGCTTGTGCGTAGGTGCTTCCGCAATGGCCGTCATTGTCGCAATCCAGCCGCCGAGCTGCTGTTCGAGTCGCCTCGACAGCCTCTGCTGCGATTCGGCTGCGGCGGTGTGTGTCACCGTTCCCGTTAATCGATGCCTCAGTGTCGACCGCGGTACACCCCAGCGAGTGGCGCTTTTTGTGACACTGACACCGCTCTTGACGCTTTGAATCGCATTTTGAATGTCGTCCTCGTTGGATCTACCCATTGCCGTCACATTGTCCCCAAAAAGTCGGGCATAGGAAGACAGAAACAAAGAGCTTCCAGAGCATGGCATAACCTGGCCAAATGGGGGTGGACGTCAACTCTTTTTGTGGGTCTTCAACTGACAGCATTCCGGCCAATCATAGCCAGCCTTTCAGTAGAAGCCAAATCTCCCCAGGCATTTCACGAACGGTTGCGCCGCCCGTTATCCCTTTTCAAGCCAGCATCTTGCCAGGAAGCATCATCTTCTTTTCAGCCCGATATTCTTCTCTTCGCCTTTGTCGCTACCGACGTGTGATTTTACTTTAATCCATTAATCCTGTCGATTTATTCTTCGCACACTTCACACACCACTCCCTCGGCTAAAGCCGTTCTGCCAGGGGCTTACTGAAAACGTGGTCAAACCGAAACTCGTTGGGCAACCCTGGCCTCTGCATTACGTCTGTCCACGCCGCCGCGCAGTTGCATCCCGCTCACCATACACTCCTTCGCCCAGTATTCGAAAGGCGTCCCGCGCTGGTCGCTCATGCTCCTTTCGCCGCTCGCATAAACAAAATCAACTTTCAATCCGCCGACCATGGCCGCCACATCGATCCAGGACCGAACCTCCGAGTTCAAGTCGGTCCTCGCCCTCGCGCAGCGCAAGCAAAATGCCAATAAACTCGGTGCGCAACGACGCTCGCTGCTGACGGACTCGGAAAAGGCGGCGGCGAATGGCGACGCGAAGTCTCGACGCTCCGACTTTGCCAGAAAGGCGGCCGAGATTGGCCGCGGCATCTCCTCAACCATGGCCAAGCTGGAAAAGCTCGCTCAACGTGAGTCGGCAGGCGCAAGACGGCAAGGGATCAACCAGCTTACTGACAATTCACAGTGGCCAAACGAAGAACGCTATTCGATGACCGTCCAGTCGAAATCAACGAGCTCACCTTTGTCATCAAGCAGGACCTGTCGTCCCTTAACCAACAGATTGGGGCTTTGTCGATGATGTCGAAGCAGCAGCATCCTAAGGGGGCCGATCAGGAAGGAGAACACAACAAAAACGTCGTCTACCTGCTGCAGGGCAAGCTCACCGACGTGTCTGTCAACTTCAAGGACGTCTTGGAAGCCCGGACCAAGAACATCCAAGCCTCGCGATCGCGGACCGAGAACTTCATCTCCAACGTGTCGCAGCACGCGCAGCCGTCGCTGCAGCAGTCGGCTTCACCACTCTACGGCACGCCGAACCGCGCGTCGCCGGCGCCTGGGGCCGACACGCTATCGCTTAACCCCGTCAGCGATAACCAGATGCTAATGATGGAGGAGGCGCAGCCGGCCAACACGTACATTCAGCAGCGCGGCGAGGCTATTGAGGCGATTGAAAAGACGATCGGGGAGCTGGGCAGCATCTTTGGCCAGTTGGCGACCATGGTGTCGGAGCAGAGCGACATGATTCAGCGGATAGACGCCAACACAGAGGACGTAGTGGACAATGTCGACGGCGCGCAGCGTGAGCTGCTCAAGTACTGGTCCAGGGTGTCGGGTAACCGCTGGTTAATAGCGAAAATGTTTGGCGTGTTGATGATTTTCTTCCTGTGAGTGTCGCTGCGCCGATGACACGCTGAAGACGAGAGCTAACAAACTTGCAGATTATGGGTGTTGGTATCCGGCTAGAGTGCGTGCTTCGGCGGTTTGTTCCAGTTTACACTTTTTATTTATTTCTGTGTCGAGACGGCTCGGCAAGACACATTGGTTTCTTTGCATCTACACCGCGACGGAGGCATCGGAGAGCAGGCAAGGCCGCTCAGCTAGATACGACTAATACAGCGGAAGCCCCAATGACTTGACTATTCGATGGGTGAACTATTCGACATGGCCATTGACACCAACAGCCTGTATATGCGTCTTTTTTGGTAAATAAAAAAATTCAGCGTGTATTGCAGAACTTGACAAAGGAATGTGTGGCGAGCAGCACCCTGCACTCGGAGCTGGCATCCGTAGCAATGTGCCGTAACACGGACGAAAACCTGAAGCAAATGCACACTCGTCAGGAATTTGTGTATACAGAAGCCCGCAGCAGATATGAGGGGCGCATTAAACCGGTTCACAGCGCCCCTCGAGAGCCTTTGCGTCTCATCGGTGGCAGCAAGTTCATATAAACCGACCTTCCGGGAACCGGACCCAGCCCGGCCCCGCCACGCCGGCCGGACCCGCAGACAACAGAAGCGAGGAGCAGCATACCCTGATATCATGCAGAAAGCATGACCAAAGCGCCCACTACGGTGGATCTCGGCCTCGATTTTCCATGGCTGGATGGTTGAGGGGCTTTTCTTTCGTGTCGCAGCAACCCCCCGAATCCACCATCCATGATTACCCCAGCGCCGACGAACCCCCAAAAGCGGCTATTGAAAGATTCCCCGCCCCCGCGGGGGTACCCCAATGTCTTGGAGGGGCTCTTGGAGGGGCACAAGTCCTCAGGTGAATTATCGAATGGTCTTTCTTTTTTTTGTCCTTCTCTTATAAGTCTCGCAGAATAGTCAAGACCACTCTTCTTTTCCTTTTCTTAGACTCAGCCAGCGAAAAAAAAAAACTCACAATGGCTGCTACTTCATTCAAGCTCAACACCGGCAAGGAGATTCCCTCTCTCGGTCTCGGTACGCTCTTGCACCACCCACGTGCCCAAGTACACATCTATTGTCTCTAACACCTAGGCCAATAAAAAAAGGAACCTGGCAATCCAAGCCCGGCGAGGTCCAGACGGCTGTTTCATACGCCCTGCAGAATGGGTACAGGCTCGTCGACTGCGCGTACTGCTACGGCAACGAGGCCGAAGTGGGCGAGGGCCTCAAAGAAGCGTTTGCGGCGGGTATTGAGCGCAAAGACGTCTTCATCATCACCAAAGTCTGGGCAACGTACAATATGTGCGTGGAAGAGTGTCTCGACAAGAGCCTGAAGGCGCTCGGCGTGGATTACGTGGACATGTACCTGATTGTAAGCCTCGCCTTGGTTGGCCTTTCTTGGCTGAGTAAACTGACAATGAGAGCTTAGCACTGGCCTGTCCTAATGAATCCCAACGGTACGCGGCCGACGTGACCCAGACTCTATTCTGGATTTATGCGATGCTCATCACATATATAGGCAACGACGACAAGTTCCCGACCCTGCCCGACGGTAGCCGCGACATTCTCCGCGACTGGAAGCACACCGAAGCATGGCCGCAGATGGAAGCCCTCCTCGCGACGGGCAAGGTCCGTGGCATCGGTGTCAGCAACGTACGCTACAACAATCCCTTCTATCCCTTGTCTCCCCTACTCACTGTGGAATAAAAAACAGTACAGCAAGAGATACCTCGAGGAGCTGCTCGCGAGCTGCACCGTCGTCCCGGCCGTCAATCAGATCGAAAATCACCCGAGCCTGCCACAGCAGGAAATCGTGGACCTCTGCCGCGCGCGCGGCATCCACGTCGTCGCCTACAGCCCCCTCGGCAGCGCGGGCAGCCCGCTGCTCACGGCCGCGCCCGTTGTCGCGATTGCGGAGAGGCGAAGCGTCAGCCCGGCGACGGTGCTGCTGAGTTACCACGGTAAGTGGCCTGACTTGAGGAGATGAGAGCAAACTTTGGTGTACTAATCTTTTTTTTCCTCTCTTAATTTAGTTGCGCGCGGTGCTACGGTGCTGGCCAAGTCGGTGACGCCGGCGCGCATCAAGGCGAATGCGGACATTGTCAAGCTCGACGAGGAGGATATGGAGCAGCTGCGCAAGTACTCGGAAGACCTCACGGCCAAGGGTGAGCTGAAACGCTACGTCTATCCGCCTTTTGGTATCGACTTTGGTTTCCCTGACAAGTCATGATGAGGTTGGCGACGCAAAGAGTAGAGATGGCCGTACATGGTCATAAAAGAACCAACTCAATTGAAATCACAGTCGTCTACAACGGCTTTTGATATCTCGCTATGCATCACTATGCAATACACCTTTCGACGCCACTTAAATCACCCATGCGACTTCCAATGTGATGCCTTTACTCCATATCCACCACCACCTTGAGCACTAGCTTCCCTTCTTCGTCCTTGACCTGGCCGGCCATGGCAAAGGCCTTGGGGATATTGCTAATACCCTTGAAATGATGCGTGACGAGCGGTGACAGATCCGGCATGGCAGCTGGGCGGTTGACGACCAGCTCAATGGCCCTGGCATATGTGTTGGCGTAGCGAAAGACACCGATGAGGTCGACTTCGCGGAGGGCCGCGGCAGACATGGGTAGTGTGAGGATCGGCGTCCCCATGCCAATAATCATGACCTTGCCGCCTGGCTTTGTGGCCTGTGCCCGCAACATCAGTTTCTGTCACAACTTCCCGGGGGGGGGGGGGGGGGTCTATTTTCAAAACTCACGTAAATCGAAGCCTGAACACACGTCTCAACGCCGGTGCACTCGTATACAGCAGACACCTCGCCGACGGCCTCGCCGTTGACGGTTGTGGTCTTGACCATGTCGGCGACTTTTTGCGCGTACCCGAGCTTGTCTTCAATCGTCTGCGGGCGCTCCATGGGAACAAGCACGCTCGCGTCCGCAAAACCGTGTTGCACAGCAAAGTCGATGCGGTCCTTTTGGATATCGGCAATGATTACCGTCTTGGCATTGGCGGCTTTGCTGACCGCCGCGGCGAGCAAGCCGACGGCGCCGGCGCCAATCACCAGCACCGTCGCGCCTTCGGGCAGGTTCGCTCTGTCGCGGGCGTGCATGGCGACGGAGAGGGGCTCAAGCACGGCGCCGAGGTCGAGCGACAAGGCCGGCGGCAGTCTGAACAGTCAGCGTTACAAATTCGGATCCTAGCTAGTAACACAGGTCTGCCTTACTTGTGACACCAGCGGGCAGGGTGGTTGACGCGCTCCTGTAGCGTGCCCTGGGCGTGGGGAAAGGCCTTGGCGGAGCTGCGAAACTTGATGCCGCGGCAAATGTTGTAGCGGCCGCTGGCGCAGTACTCGCAGTCCTCGCAGGGCAGGCCGACCTCGAGGGCGACGCGGTCGCCAGGGGCGAGGTCCTTCACCGCGCTGCCGGCGGCGACGACCGTGCCGCTCGACTCGTGGCCGAGGGTGAGGGGCTCGCGGACGAGGATGTCGCCGTTGCGGAAGTGGTTAAAGTAGTGCAGGTCGGAGCCGCAGAGGCCGGTGGCCTGGACGGCGATTTGAACCTCATCGGCGGCGGGTGTGGGGAGGTCACGCTCTTCCTGATATGGATGTGAGTAGGCAGTGACAGGGAGTTTGCTCGGCGCTTCAGTGAGGTGTGAGTTGTACTTACAACACGGAGATCGCGAGCACCATGCAGGACGGAGGCTTGGACTTTTTGGCTGGACATGGTTGTTGTGTGTGCTCTACTACAGAGCTAGACTGTGGTGTGAAAGACGAAAAAGTCGAATAGGGGCTCAATATCAGCAGAAAAAGTATCGCGAAGATGAAATGCAAGATGAATCATGGAGGAGAGCAACCAATTCACCCCGCGCCCCAGGAAAAAGAAGCTCCCCCACCAAACGAACCCCAAGCCGCGCAAACGGCTATTCAAAGCCGGCACCGGCTTGCTTCGGCGGGGATTGCCCAAACGGGAACTCTTTTTAGTGGGGGTCGGCCCCCCGGCAATTGACGCGGGGCAACTTTACAGGGGGTGCGAGCCACTGATGAATCCCACCGACGTTATGGGCAGCGGGTTGAAGTCCGCTGAAGTCTGCTGTAGCCTACTGTTAAATAGCCCCACCAAGATTTTGGGGTCAGCAAGCATCACATTGTCACTTGTTCGTCGGCAAACGCGCGGGGGACAAACGACCTTGAACATCTCCAACACGCATCAAGACTCTGCTCTCCTGCCGTTGAATCAAGTAGCTTCTTTTCACTCGTCATGGCTTCGAGCATGTTTTCGCTAGAGGGCCACACGGCCATGGTCACCGGCTGCACGCGCGGCATTGGCCAAGCCGTCGCCGTTGGCCTGGCCGAAGCTGGTGCCGACATTGTGCTCGTCCAGGTAACGGCTTCGACTGACTTGGAGTCCTCAATTGAACTCTGCTAACAGCAGAAAGCGCAATACGAGCGTCGTCGAAACCAAAGACCTCGTCGAGGCTCTGGGCCGCAAGGCATGGATCTACACGGCCGACATGGCCATCCAGGAACAAGTTGCCGCCCTCACGCCCAAGATTCTCGCCGACGGCCACGAGATTCGCATCCTGGTCAACTGCGCCGGCATCCAGCGCCGGCATCCCTGCGAGGAATTCCCCGACAGCGATTTCAACGAGGTAGCTCCTTCTCCGTTCTTCCTGCACTGTATCCGGAATACAGGATTGACACACCCACACCCCAGGTCATCCAAGTAAACCTCAATGCTGTCTTCACGCTCTGCCGCGACGTCGGCGCCCACATGCTACAGCTCGCGCCCTCGCCCGTCACCGGCCGCCGCGGTAGCGTCATCAACTTTGCCTCGCTGCTCACCTTCCAGGGAGGCCTGACGGTGCCGGCCTACGCCGCCTCCAAGGGCGCTGTCGGCCAGGTCACCAAGAGCTTCGCCAACGAGTGGGCGAGCAGGGGCATCACCGTCAACGCCATCGCCCCTGGCTACATTGAGACGGAGATGAACACGGCGCTGCTCGGCAACCCAGAGCGCCTGGCCAGCATCAGCGCGCGCATCCCCGCCGGCCGCTGGGGGTCGCCCGAGGATTTCAAGGGCACGGCTGTTTATCTGGCGAGCCGATCGAGCGCATATGTCAATGGGCATGTGCTGGTCGTGGATGGTGGCTGGATGGGCCGATAGTTAGGGTTCAAAACCAAGGGCTTGGCAGAGAACTGCCGACGGACGGTCTTCTACAGGCGGCTTCATAATTGAAACAGATAGACGCCTCGCCATACTTGTTGATCGATCTACAACAAGACACTTCGCAGACAGAAAGCAATCTTGGCGGCATTCTCTTGCATCGGCGCAATTTCAAGGGAGGTAATCTATATTACAATGAGTACAATAGTCTGTTTAACCCAACAAGACAACTAGGCCACAACTGGTTTGATCTGCACCCGCGTGCGCACCAAATCGCTTAGCGCGCCTTAATAACTAACGTCGGCCACCCACTTAGGAGCTAACCCACTTAGGAGCCACAAAAACGCGTCGCCACTATCCCCCTCACCCCTTTATAATAACTATAATATCTTACGTAATAATTATTATTATCATCTTAAACTTTATTAAGATTAATATAAAAGCCTAATATACTAAAAATAACCTTTAAAATACTATTTAAGACATAATTAGTAGCCTAAGCTACTAAGAAGCTATAAGATACTAGGGAATCCCTTAATAAACACTTAGTAGCTAGCTAAAGGGAAAGTAACTTAAAAAAGACGCCTATAAGTTAATATAACACCTTATAAGTGTTTAAGAGATATATCTTAAGGGCTAGATCTTAACTTAAGATACTACTAGCTTTTTTATAATATATAACTAAGTCTAAGAGATAGCTAGGAAAGTAGCTACCCTTAATAATAATATAAGACTAATTAGTAAGAACTAGCTATAAAGATTCTTATATTAAAACCTTAAGGTTAAGACCTTAAGAGGTAAAAGAATTAATATAAAGAGGATTAATAGTATATTAACTAATACTATTTAAAAATTCTTCTACCTTCTAACCTTACTAGTACTTTATAATATTCTTTTAAAGTATTAATATAATATAAATAAAATAAGGCTAATAATAAACTAGTAAAAGAATAGCTTAATATTAGGATTATTAAAAAAGTAAATTATAATAAAAAAGTAGTCTAGGCTTTAATATTAGACTATAATTATTAAGTATATCTTAATTACTAAGAGGAAGCTTAACTTACTAGTAATCTTCTAAGGTAATAGTATTTAATAATAATACTTTCTAAATAACCTTAAACTATATACTTACTAGTACTTTAAGGCTATAAAGAAGGGCTAGATAAATAATAATATTACTATTTACTAGCTAAAGATAGTCTTTATCTTAGAAATAAAGCTATACCTAAGAAGTTATTACTTATTAGTTATTAATAGTTATAATAGTTATTATATAACTAAATTTTTATAAAAATATTATTAGAATAATATTTTTATCTTATTTTTACTAACATATAGTAGTTATATCCTTTAGCCTCTTAATATAACTATCTTTAGCCTTATAAAGAGGTATTATATAGCCTATCTTAGTATATATCTTATAATTACTAATTATGATAGGCTGACCCCTGGCGGGGCTTATAGCAGGTAACTAGCTACTACTGCCATTATTAGAATAGACTAAAACCCCTAAGCCATAGTATATAAAAGGATTTATAATAATACGTTAGCTACTTATTACCTAGTTATACCTATAAAGGACCCCTTAATATAGCATAGTGCTAGGTGTAGCCTAGCTTATAATATACCTTCCCTCTCTGGCTGGTCCCTTTCTAGCTGCTCTTTATATAGGCTACGTATCCCCTAGGTCCCCTTAACCTGTAAGCCTAGGGCGAGATCTGTACGCTAGGTGCTTGTACTCTGTACTTTGCGTATAATAGCGTTATAGTTTAAACCTATAACCTTAGGTGGACTTATTATATGTAATAGGCTGACCCCTGGCGGGGCTTATAGCGGGTAACTAGCTGCTACTGCTATTATTAGAATAGACTAAAACCCTTAAGCTATGGTATATAAAAGGATTTATAATAATAAGTTAGCCACTTATTACCTGGTTATACCTATAAAGGACCCCTCGATGTAGCATAGTGCTAGGTATAGCCTAGCCTATAATACTAATTTATTACTACTAGGTAAGAGGATTTTTTTAAAGTGTTATTTAAAAGTATAAGAGCTTAGAATTACTAAAGTAAATATTCTTATTAACTAATAGGTAATAGGACTTTAGCCTATTAATATTATAAAGCTATTACTTAGTCTTTTACTTCTTTTTAAGATACTATAGCCACTAGCCTCTTAAAAGAGGCCTTAAATACCTCTAATAAGCTAAAATATTAATATATTTACTTTATCTAACACCTAAGGCATCTTAAGGCTTTTTTTTAGCTTTAAGTATACTTAAAAAATATCTCTTATATACTACCTAATTAAGTAAAAGATATAAAAGGGTCTTAATATATAAAATAATATTATTATTATATTAAAAATATAAATAAATAATCTTTAAGAATAAGCTATTAATTTATAAACTAAAAAGTATAAGAAAGTTATATTTAATTTAAATAAAGTATTTATTATAATTCTTAAGGTTAATAAGGTATATTATTAGTTTAATATATAACTCCTTAGTATAAAAGAGGAAGAGATAATTAATTATTTTAATACTAAGATCTCTAATAGTAAGGCTATTATTATATAATTATTTAATAATTAATTTAATTTATTTATAGTTATTATAAGGTATTTTAGTAGTAGGTTTATGATGTGT